>CM042334.1:7738724-7773724 GCA_023566125.1 Zingel zingel | reverse complement strand
TTGGAATATTGCAGTGGCTCTACTGAGCAAACATGCAGACAGGAAGAATTCAAACATTAAGGGTTTATTTTATTTCCAGATGACAATAATGATAGAAGTCAAAACATATGCATGTGTCCTGTTTCCACTGCCTTTAATAAAGCATAAGGAAAAAGAAGAAAAAAAAACTGGCCCAAGTCCTGCTACAGACCAAGGCAAAGGGCAGAGAACATTTCCAAAAGGTGTCTACATAACTGACTTGAATGTGCTTTATTCAATACCTCTTTAATTAGCACCACAATGGGCTTCAGGCCACAACTACATGTCTTTATGCCTGAACAGATCTTAATTTCAATACATTTTACTCAGCTGTGGCTGATTGTGTTCTAAACTAATTAAGATCTCATACACCTTCACAGGCAAGGTCATAGTGTCTGGAAGCCGCATCGACAGTACCAGATTTCTAAATCAATTTGCAGCTTTAGAAGATAAAATTACAAAATGGAAATAGTCCATTTGCAGTAAGGGATTTAATAAGGCCAGCAAAAACTGCAGCCGGTAATTTAATTGTTGTTTAATTCAAATGAAGCACTTGCTGTCCTCTGGGGTTGGCTGATTATCAAAGGGTCCTTTCACTCCTCTAGCTTTACAGCTCAATGTGTGTCAGGCTAATAGGCTTCGTCCGGACAGTTATTGTATATTGGTAATGTATCTATTTCAAGAAAAAACAGCTGCCTAACACACACTGACAGTCTGTAACCTCAGTGAAATGAAATGGGCCATTTTATAAATGTTTAGCTTGGTCTTACAGGCAAATTAGATATTCTTATCTCATTTAAAAAGATAATTTGAGTCAGTCTTTAAAATAAGGAACTAGGGGAGCAGAAATGATAATTAACAACTAGTGTAATAGTGTTTCTGTCCTCTGACTTTCTGTGGTCCTTTTTCTCTCTGGTATTGTTTCCCACTCTCCCTTCAGACTCTCCAGCCCCTCTTCTATCCTTCTTTCTGCAGCTCTCTGATCATGTTTAATTCCCCACCTGCTCTCTGTAGATTAACGTCTCCTTGTGTAATCCCATTAAGTGCCCTGTGTTTCCGCCTGGTGCTCATTACTGCACCAACACACCACGGCGGAGTCTGGAATTGACTCAGGCCTGACATACAGCCCTGCATGAGGCCATCCTCTGTCCCTTCCCCCTGCATTCAACATTCTACAACCCCAGCTGCCCTCCAAACTTCACTTTTCTTCGTCCTTAAGACCCGGGAAGTTTTTGAGTTATGTCCAAGGAAAAATGTATCAACTGAAAACCTGAAATTTGTACCAAAATGTTGCAGTGACCATTTTCCCAGGCTTTGTCTGATACAGGTGATGGACTATGTCAAGAAGGGCTGCAACTAATGATTACTTTCATTATTTTCTCAGTTAAATTGTCAAAATCTTTACTTTTAGGCTATTTTTTTTCAGCTCTACTGGGAGACAGCTGTGGTGCGGTGGTTAGCACTAGGCTGTGTGGAGTTTGCATGTCATGACTGGTAACCTGTCCATGGTGTACCCCGTCTCTCGCCCAATGTCAGCTAGGATGGGCTCCAGTCCCCATGTGACCCTCAAGGATAGGCAAGTATAGCTAATGGGCGGATGTTTTACAAAGCTCTTGTCTTCAGCATGTTTTGTCACACCATAACAAGCGGACTATCCCCAACATATTTTCTGTTGGATTTTTAAAAATGTCAATACTTTCTGTCGTACAGGGAGAGGAAATTGCCTGTGCTCAATCATTCCGCCTTGCTTATTGAATCAATAGATAATCAACACAATTTGCTTTTAGGGGGCAATGAAGAGGGTGATAAATTGTTGTCATAAACTAGTTAGAGTAGATGCTGCTGCTGGTGACCACACAGCCGGGGGACGGGTAGCATTCATTCAAACAGTTCTTTCACAATAAAGATTGGGATGTGGGTATGGAAGCCACCGCCACGACTTCAATAAACTCCCCATTGTGTAATACAATGAGCATTTATCAGCTTGTTTTCTCAACCACTCTCTCTAATGGCTGACTGTCGACTCCCATATATCTGTCTATCTGTCTGTGGTGTTTTCCACACAGTCTGAGTAAGAATTTAATGTGGACAGACCAAGACGTGACACTAATCTCTCGGATGTGTGGGAGTGCGATTGAGATGCAATCACAGCTCTGTTTGCACTTGGGGTTGGGGGGGTGGGGGGTAGGTCATGAAGGAATGTTCTGTTAGCTCAATATTATCTGCACAGCAAAATGTTTGCATCTCTGCATCGTTAATACAAACCATCCACTGTTTTATTTAATATTCTCTGTGTGTCCTGGTTGCTGTTGTGGCTTCTTGTCTGATCGTGATAGATAACAGATAACTCTAGAATAAAGTTACTGTGGAGTGCAGTTTGAGTTTGGTGGCCTCCAGACTGAGCAGCGTGCCTGCCTTGCAGTCTAGCAACATCATGCGGACACACTGGAGTGAAGCATTCTGGTATAATTAGTCTCCCCGGCACCTAAGTGTGATTTATGTGCTGCAGGAGACCAGAGAGAAGTTCTTAAAATCTGTCTCCTTCTATGATCCCATCAAGGTTGTCAGACAGTAGAAGAAATACTCCTTGGGTGTCAGTCGCTCACCTTAAACACTTCCACTGACACAAGTCTTGTACTGTATGAAGTGACGAGAGTTGTCTGCTCTTTCTGGGCTCCAACAGAGCTCTTTGGATGTTTTTTAATGGGAAGATGCTGGAAACACATCCCTGCTGGACCAGCAGCCAGTATCTAACTCCCGCTGTCTTTAAAGTCTAGGCAAGCAGGAGCCCTCGTTTACCCAAGCATCATTAATCTTACTTTTCCTCGGCCCGTCCTCCTTCCACCTTCTCTTCTCCCAGGGTGGGCTCTCTCGGGCACTCGTTTGCCTCCCCGGCTCATTTTGCTTCTGTAAAACACACATACATGCATACAGTTGCTTGCACACACACACACACACACACACACACACACACACACACACACACACACACACACACACACACACACACACACACACGTATGCCCTCTCCCTCTCCCAGTTGGGTGGGGAGTACATGAGCAGCAACTGTCCAGAGATACTGTAGGTCCGACAGGGTAGGGCCAGAGGAGAGCTTCCACAGACTGACTGAAAAGCAGGGATGGTACACGCTGTACTATAATCACTCAGCACCTCAGCTCTGGTCAAGCATGCACCTATTTCTTATAAAACACATTCACACTGTATGACTAATTAATGTCAATGTCAAATATAGCACATTTAAACATCTATGGTTGACCAATGTGCTGAACAAGACAGAATATCAACTACAAAATGATCACGTAAAAATAGTTACAAATAACAAGCAAACAACAAAACACATTAAAAGACATTTGATGCCCATACTCAGCTAGG
The DNA here is from genome assembly GCA_023566125.1 of Zingel zingel. Classification (NCBI taxonomy): domain Eukaryota; kingdom Metazoa; phylum Chordata; class Actinopteri; order Perciformes; family Percidae; genus Zingel; species Zingel zingel. The sequence goes on along the minus strand of CM042334.1, from coordinate 7,770,313 downwards.
ACCAAAGGCCAGAGTAAAATGGTGTGTCTTTAGCAAGGACTTAAAAGTATATATAGTCTGCACCTCTCGAATATACAATGGAAGGCTATTCCAGAGGATGGGAACACCTACTGCAAAAGCTTGATTCCCTTTACTTTTAATCAAAGCTTTAGTGCGTAACTTTTTTTATGTTAATGAACTACAGCTTTAAACTTTGGAGGAAAAGTTATTTCTGCATGGCTATGATGTTGTTGTTGTTGTTGTTTTTTTTTCTTCTTTTTTCTAAAGCAGGATGTTTGACATTCATAAACTGCACAGAAGGCATGGGGAGGAAGTTGGTGTGGATGGTTGGGTGTACACAGGACTTTGACATTGGAGACACACACCTTTTTAGGTTGAGGCTAAAAGAAAACCACTTCAAGTTTGAATTTTTTTCTATATTTTAAGAGGACCTGATCTTTGAGTGATTTTTGGTTATATAGGTAAACATTTGCGTGATAAAAGATGTATTGTATCTGTATATATTATGTTTCCTGCATGTAATTGCTAATGCAAATTGGTATAATGGCGTATGAAGGTACTTTAGGTTTTAGGAGGCGGGGTTGCACATGCACAAACATACTGTACTGTCTGCAAATACATTTCATATGTACTTTGTACTTTCATTTGGGGACACAGAGACGAACAGTTGCACAGTCTGCTTTTCTTTCGAAGAAAAGTCTGTGTCAAAATAAGTTCACAGCATCTGCAAATGTACTACATTGCAGATGAAGAAAAATGACTTGCACGTTCAAATTACATGTCAGGAATTATATAACTGGGGCTGTTAAAACAAACTCTTTTCACGCGTTTTATTTGAGCTGATGTATGGAGATTTAGCTTATTTGTCAAGCCAAGTTGAAACTTTTATTGTCTTAAGTATAACTAATATACACTCCTCCGGCCACTTGTTACTATTAGGTACACCTTGCTAGTACCAGCTTGGACCGCCTTTTGCCTTCAGAACTGCCTTAATTCTTTGTGTCATAGATTCAACAAGGTGCTGGAAACATTCCTCAGAGATCTTGGTCCATATTGACATGATAGCATCACACAGTTGCTGCAGATTTGTCCGCTGTGCATCCATGATGCAAATCTCCCATTCCACCACATCCCAAGGTGTTCTATTGGATTTAGATCTGACTGTGGAGGCCATTTGAGTACAGTGAATGTAGGGCTGGGCAATATATCAATATTATATCGATATCATGATATGAGACTAGATATCGTCTTAGATTTTGGATATCGTCATATCGTGATATGATATAAATGGTGTCTTTTACTGGTTTTAAAGGCTGCATTACAGTAATGTACTTTTTTGAACTTACCAGACTGTTCTAGCTGTTCTATTATTTGCCTTTTCCCCACTTAGACATTATGTCCACATTACTGATGATTATTTTTCTAAAATCTAAGTGTGAAGATATTTTGTTAAAGCACCAATTGTCAACCCTAGAATATCGCCGCAATATCGATATTGAGGTATTTGGTCAAGAATACTGTGATATTTGATTTTCTCCATATCACCCAGCCCTAAGTGAATACATTGTCATTTTCAAGAAACCAGTTTGAGATGATTTGAGCTATGTGACATGGTGCGTTATTCCGCTGGAAGTGGCCATTAGAAAATGGGTACACTGTGGTTATAAAGGGATGAACATAGTCAACAACAACACTCAGGCTGTGGCTTTTAAATTATGCTCATTTGGCACAAAGGGGCCCAAAGTGTGCCAAGAAACACACCATTACACCAGCCTATACCGTTGATGAAAGGCAAGATGGATCCATGCTTTAATGTTTTTTTATGCCAAATTTGGGCTATACCATCTGAATGTTACAGCAGACTCATCAGACCAGACAATCTTTTTTTTGTCCAATTTTGGAGAGTCTGTGTCAATTGTACGTAGCCTCCGTTTCCTGTTCTTAGCTGACAGGAGTGAAACCTGGTGTTGTAGGCCATCTGCTTCCAGGTTCAACGTTTTGTGCGAACCTTGAAGCTCTTATGCATACCTCGATTGTAATGAGTGGTTATTTGAGTTATTGTTGCCTTTCTATCAGCTTGAACCAGTCTGGCTATCCTCCTCTGACCATCAACAAGGCATTTTCGCCCAGAGAACTGACGCTTACTGGATATTTTCTTTTTTTTCAGACCATTCTCTGGTTGTGTGCAGTAGATCAGCAGTTTTTGTAATACACAAACCAGCATGTCTGCCACCAACAACCATGCCATGTTCAAAGTCACTTAAATCACCCTCCCGATGCTTGATTTGAACTTCAGCAGATTGTCTTGACCGTGTCTACATACATAGACTGAGTTGCTGTCATGTGATAGGCTGGTTAGATTTTTGCATATTTAGGATGAAATGCATGTTTTCGTAGTCACAGTTGGGGCAGGTGTGCGCTGTTCGATTAAGTGTTTGGTCCGAGGTTTTGATGCTGCACTGCTAAGGAGAAGATGTAGGCTGGAGAAGAAAAGGATTTGATTGGATCAAAAAAGGGGGTGTTTGTTGCATACTCTCTCATATACATAACAAAGGTTTATGTGACCTTTTTGGTTAAGAAAAAGCTTCATCGTTCTGAGTGAAGGGTTTGCAGGCAAAAATGACAAAAGTGAGGACTGAATAATCCGAGCACCCAGGTTTGTGGGGAAACTTCAAAGTCCCGGGCTGTTTGAATATACTTCTTTGACCCTTGCATGAAACGATGAATAAAAAGGCAGACAATGAGATGCTTTGATGTGAATAGGTGAAGGTCTTGGCCGCTCAATGCAGAGGGAGAGAGGACAACTTTGCATTAGTGAGTCTGAGTTTGAGGAGCTCTTCATCGGTAAGCTCTTGTGAGAACAAGTGCTGATTGTCCTGTTGTGCTGCCCAGCATCAACTGTTGTTGTTGTGGTTAAAGTTACTATAGTCCTGGAATAATCAAGATAGCTACATCATTTTGTTGACAAGAATAGATAATCCACATCACTGTTGTGTTATGCTGCTGTGATGGCTTATCAGTCTTTTAAAATCAGTATTCAAGATGTTTTCTTAATGTGTTCCAACTCTGCAGCTCTTTTAAAATGTCTTGATAGCTTTTATGTATTTTTTTAGCCAATGCAGCTGCAAAGCTCTAACACATTGACGTGACACTGAATGAGAGAGCATCTTATACTACAAAGTGAAAAAACACTATGAAGACCAACTGCGAATACATGTTTGTGTGATTTCCTGGGCAAACGGCTGATTTTAACATAACTTTTAACCTTTCTAATGCATAGAAAGAAACACTGCCAGAAAAATTCAGACATTTTGATGCATCACTATGAACAATCTAGTAATGTCATCAGTCAAAGTGGTCATTTTTCTTCAGAATGAGTGCAGTTTGCAGAATATACTTCTGTTAAGTAGGAAGTAGGGATGTAACGATACACTCAACTCACGATTCAATGCTATTAATGATTTTAAGGTTCACGATGCGATTTTCTCACGATTTTTTTTAACGGAATGAAATGACTGAAAAAGCATGATCCAAATGCAACATTAAGTCCCTTCACTGTTGTTTATCTGACAGCGGCAGTGTCCATGCTGTCTTAAATTGCAGCTGGTCTCCTCTGTGTCTTTAGCTGCAGACTGTTGTACGTTCCGGGGCTGAAATCCTTTCCAGTGAAATACAGTTACACTTTACACTGTTTAGCTGTCAGCATGTTAACAGTGTTTAAGCCAGCTAACGTTACTAGCTAACGGTGGGCTAACTTTACCTGCTGTGTAATGTTAGCTAGCGTCACGCCCTGGGCTGTTTAAAAATTGCATTGCGTGTATTTTTTTTCCTCAACGGGTTGTAATCTTTACACATTTAAATCCCTTTTTAACCGATTTATGATGCATCTTTACATCCCTAGTAGTAAGTATGATAAAATTGTTACAATGTTATTTGTACTTCAGTAAAATATGTGAGTACTTTCACCTGCAGCAGATCCAATTTTATGCTATATGTCCCTGTTTATCCCTGCAAATTCTTGCTCTCACTAGCACACATTACAGGGAATTTAAGAATAAGGACAACATAAAGTCCTTTCATTATTGTACAGGATCCTGTCCCCATAGTTACTAGGTGGCAGCAGTGATTTGGCGTAATTTGGATCATAACTCCTATGCTAATTATCTTAATGACTTCTTGCCGGGAGTCGTGCTACCAATATGCACACGTACCCTATGGTTTAAAACATTTGGATTTTTTGTCTTTATTTCAGGGACATTTCTAAGGCTAATTGATGCATCTATGCACTGTTTGGTTAGCACAGAGCTGAGAAATGTGTTGTAATGGTCTCCTCTGGGCAGAAAAGTCAGTTAGAGCTCCACAATCACTGTAATTATCTAAGAAAGTGAAGGTCACCAGGAGAGAAGCCACTACTCCTGGACTACTGACTGTTTCCTGTGTGGAACAACCAACAAATGTCTTTGAAACTGATGCTGGCGATGATTAGATGAGAGAATACTTTTAAGTATATGGTGTCGTGCAGTAGATATGACACCTTGAGGAATAAACAATCTTTCAAATTATTTTATCATATTTCTCAGGGTTTTCTTTACATATAAACCTTGGGTTATTTTGGGAAGTTTAGATTTTTGCAACCTGTGAGTCACTGACTAACACTGGCTGAGACAGCAGGATGCTCAGTTCAGATTGTGCAACGTTCCAGTAGTTTCTCAAGAAAAATTATCATGTGAGGAAGTTTTAACCCTCAACTGATTGCGGTGTTGTATATGACTCACAAACTGTGTTTTATGTAATATTTAATATCTCCAGATCAATACCGTGCAGAGACTTACTTCTTTTTTTAGTTTTAAAAGCAGAGACATGTGCCATTTCAACAAAGTCCTAACGTTTGTAGGCCATTCAGAAGCATTTTAATCCTTTGTAATCATTACAGTGTCTTTGTAAAATAAACAAATACATATGAATCCAAAAATCAACTCATGTAATGTCCCCTTTGCTCCACGACCTTTCAACCCATGCTGATGCATGATATCAGACAGAAAATGACTTTTTGGATAAAAGCGTATGGACTTTTCTGGAAATAAAATCAAAATTGCTTTATATTTGAGTTAGTGTTAATTTTTGTTTCCTCTGATTGCCAAGACTGGGGATAACAAGTTGCACAAGCCAAAAGTCTTACATATTATTGTTCTCTGTGTGGTTTGAATACATTTCTGTGAGATTCAACTTCCATTTAGTCTTTTCTCTTGACTTTATAGTCACGTTACAATTTATACATTCATGTGACATCCCTGCAGCATATATTGCCTGATAGCCCAGCTTCTCCTGAAATAAATTATGTCTATAAGTTGATTGTGCATAACAGGGTTGAGGTTATATAAGCATTATTACACAAGGAGACCAGGCATCCAAAGATTGGAAAAAAATATGGCTTACTAAGATACATTCTGTCATTCCACTACATGAGGCCTTCAGGACTCTTAAGGACAGAAAAGCAACTCACCACCATTTATAAATGTGGCGTACGCACAAAACGGGGCTGAAAATGTGTGTACGCCATTTCCCACGCAAAGGTTGTGATTTATAAAAAACAAACTTGACAGGAGAATGTGCGGTCCTGCATGCAAACTCTGACCCATGCGTACGCACATTTTAGAGACAATGGGAATTGGCTACACAGATGGTGAGGTGGTGAACTGAAGTCAGACTGCAGTTCCAAGTAAATGGGAATAACGATTACTCGTAATATTTTCATGTATTCATGTCTCACGCACATTTTTTTCACTCCATATCATCCACGTTGTCATGAAGATTAAATCCAGCATGTGTTATTTGCGCTTGTACTGAGATACTTGTTCCATAAACACCTTGTAAAATCCAACTCAAATCTTAAATCAAAATTCGTTCTTAATATTGAATTGGTGCTGTCCGTCACATTGTCCGCTACGGAGCGCAGGAGGAGGAGATGGCCCGACTGCATGGAATACAGGATAGCATCAAATACCCTACCATAGATAACTGCAGAACACAGTGTAAATAACTAAATACCTGTCTTTAATACTGCGCATATATCATTAAATTTCAAAGTCTGGAAATACAGCCGTTAAGCTTTCGCGCAATCGTTACACTTAATGTCCTCATTATCAGTCCGAACTTTAATACTGTTCGTTACAAAACCTGCATGAAGAAAAGTGTGTTTGCCTATTAGACTTTCGTCTTCAAATTGTATCTCAGAGTGAGGGATACCACTAGTTGATGCTGTGATTTTGACAAGGTGTCTACAATCACAAATTGTTATAAACATATATACTGCGGTGACCCCCGTGCGTAATGCTGCATGATGGCACTGCTGGCACTGCAGGAGGACTATGCCAATGGAATAATCGGGAGCGAAAGAGACTTCAGGGACCATGACGATGACTGGCTAAAATGCCGATTTAAATTCCCTAAAGCTGCGCTCTTGGTCCTATGTACTGAATTGGGTCCAGTAGAGAGGGCAACGTGCTGGAACCGTGCCATCCCGGTCCAAATACAGGTCCTCGCCACTCTGGGGGCAACTGGCTGTTTCCAGAGGGAAATGTCAGACAGCTAAGTGTTTTATATAAATATTATATATAATCTTCAACTATCGCTAAAGCTTGTTTGGATATAATATATAGTTCTGTTAAATCTTATCATATAGGTCTGGTATATCGAAGCTGTCCCTGAGTGCCGTAATGCCTGCCGTTTTGGACGGTATTATTAATATAGGTAGTCTATAGATCAAGTTTCCCTACATTGTGCGAGAACAGGCCAAAATTATAATTCAATTTGCAGCAATTGCTGAACGTCTGAGAAGTTTTTTGCTTTTCCCCTGCCAGTTGTCATGATTCGGCGTAACGAAAGAACAGCTGGCAGGGTCATTAACATACTGATCAGCATTCATCAGGTGCTTTGCATTGACTATTTATGGTTAAAAATGTGCGTGTACAGGGCGGCATAAGAGGGTGATTCAAGTACGTACACTTGTGGGTAATCTGTGATTTATAAAGGGAACATTGCTTACACATGTGCATACACATGATTTTATGAATCTTTTTTTTTTGGCGTACGCCATTTTTGGCTTTTGGGCATACGTACACTTTTAGTAAGGATCCTACGCACGGTTTTATAAATGAGACCTGAGGTCTACATCTGTGGAACCTGTAGCGATATGCTTACATGCTTGCCTTTTTATTGTCATTTCAATTGGCTAAACTCATATAAGGCATCACCCTGGTCAGTTTCTGAATGCTGACTGAAAGGGGGAGCCACAGGGCAGGAACACTTTTAAAGTGGCCTGCATTAGATTACCATTGTTATTCCAATAGTTTTATTTAACTTTTGCAAAGTAACAGTGTTTAGCAGCATCCACCCTTTTTCTTCTTCATCTTAAGTGCGTTGATTGATTTGTTTTTCAAATCAACAACTGCCTCCAATAATATGGGCCAGTTGGGGGGAAGGTTTATCATTAAAAATCCATTGTTTGAGAGAACAACTTCAAAAGCTTGGAAAGACTGGCGGCCTCTCTCCCAATGAGTGCAGTTAATGCTCCCAATGGCTCCAAATAATAACATTGTGGAGAGCAACAAACGAGAGAAAAAGATTCAGAGAGAATCTGATCTTCAGCATGGGACCAAAGGGAGAGGAAGGGGGAAATAGCTCTTTATGGAGTGCGCCTTAATTGACTGCCTTATTATGAGTGATTCACAGCAGCTTGATGGGAAACGTCATCCCGTGGTGCTTTACAAAGAACAGAGCTTGATTGCCCAAGAGGACAAGAACCGCAGGTGACATCAGTCCCAAACTACTGCATTGTCTGCCGATTGCCTTCAGCGCTTGTACATGTGTGCAGCTAATCAACAAATAAGAAGAAAAAATATTTATATATTTATTTATATTATAATATTTATATAACACAAGCCACGAGATACAACTAATTGCCTGACTTGTAGTTGTGATTAGATGCAGTTTAGCAAAAACCTATACTGGTTAGTCTTTTCAGTCTAATGCCTTCACTGACTGAATACAAATTTCCAAAGTTGTCATCAGTGCAATGCTAGGAACTACACGGTGCCAGACCCCCCCGGCCTATTCGATGGCCATGTCTGGCCCATGTATTTGAAACACAAGAACATCATGGAGTCAATCCATCCATCCATCTATCCATCGTCATTTGCTTATCTGGGATTGGGTCGCTGGGCAGCAGCTCTAGCAGGGGACCCCAAACTTCCCTTTCCCAAGCCACATTAGTCAGCTCTGACTGGGGGCTCCTGAGGCGTTCCCAGGCCATTGTGGAGATATAGTTTCTCTACCTAATGAACACCTCCCCAGGGAGGCATCCAGGGGGTGCCCAAACCACCTTAACTGGCTCTTTTCAACGCAAAGGAGCAGCAGCTCTACTCCGAGTTCCTCACGGATGACTGAGGTTCTCATGCTATCTCTAAGGGAGAAGCCAGCCACCCTCCTCAAGGAAACCCATGTTGTTTTTTATTTTAAATTTAATGAGAGTGAATTAGCCCAGTAGGTGATACAAAACTGAATTAAAAATATTTATTTTTGATGTGTGGCCATGTAGAACAGTAATAATTAACACAGGAAATGTAAAAGGTTTACAGTTTTTTTCCAACTGCTTACACACGTTTTCTTTTTTCAAAACTCTCCACACAATTCCCAAAACTGCACACACAAAATGCAAAATGCCTCACATCTCCTTCTGCATTCAAAATACCATATACACATCTCATACACATCTTGTATGCACAAACAAAGTCTGATTGATTTGTAATGCTGAAATACATCATTAGATAGTTGCATGCAATATGGACGCCATTGTAAAGCTACTCAAGATGGGCTTTTCTCATTGGTCAATCCGTGGTTGATCACATGATGAATAAGTGTGGCCCTGATCTCATCAGAGATGGCTCTCCTTCCTCTTCTTCCCTTCTTCTCCTCGTCGTCGTCGTCCTGTCTGCCCTCCTCCTCCTCCTCCCCTTGCTCTCTGTCTGTTGTTGGCATCCGTTGTTCAAAACAGGTAATACCTTTGACCTCTGTATAGGCCTATACTAAAGCAGTGATTGGTTAGTGTTCAGTTATGACATATTGTGTGTGCCCTGGTAAATAAGTGTAGCATTTTGATTGGTTATGTTTAGAAAAGGAAAGCAAGTCACTTCCTGTTAGATTTTTGTGTCTTATGTAGAGAATTGTGTGTAGTGTTTTGAAAAAAGTGTTTTATGCAATTGAAAACTGAGTGAAAGGCTGAGAAATAGCTTCTGGTTTTGGAGATTTGCTGTGTAATTTTGCACTTCGAGTGAGAGGTTTCAAAAACCGTGTGACATGAAAAGATTTTGTGTCTAAGCAGTTGAAAAAAACTGTAACATGGTAGTGCTGTTGAAAATCTGTCACTGGTTATTATAAAAAGCAATTATGTTTGTCCAATGGCACCTACACACTGTGACTTTCAAAGACGTCAGATTGACAACTCAAGAAAAACTCAATGTTAAACCAGAAATTAGATATACCTTAATGCAGTTAAGGATGCAAACTTCTGTTTTGGTAGCTACTATACGGCCTCAGTGGCTTCACATGAGTCATGATCAGGCATCTGCGGGATGTGCACCTTTTCTTTTCTAATTGCACCAGGTCTCGAGTTCATGCTGAATCATACAAATGTACATACAGTACATTTGCAAAACAAGTGAAGGCAGTGAAATAGTTGCACGCTGTAATACCCACATTACAACTTTCATCTTTAATGTTTCAATTTTCAAACCACGACTTGCCCAAAGATAGCAAGCAGTTAGTTATAAGGGATAGATACCACTTTCTAATGAGTCATATTTTATGGATATTTTATAAAGTCATAAACAATTCCTTCACTCCGTCACCAAGCAGGTGATAAGCCCTTTCATGTGCTTGATTGTGTAGTATGTATTTATCGACATCTAAATGTTGGATCTGGTTTAGTTGATTAACACATGTTCTTTATTCCAGATTTTTTCATTAAAGTATTTGTTTCTTATTTGCTTTGTTTTCTAACTAGTGCTCTCATGAATGTACACACATGGATGCATTCTGATGTCAAAACGGGTCAAACTGTTCATTGGATTAAAATATAAAGAGCTTAATATATAAAGCAAGTGGCATGCCAAAAATCTATACAGTAGCCTAATGGCTAACCCAAGAGCCAATTACTGTTCTATGATAAATAACCTATTAAAAAATGTAGACAGCCATAAGATAAAACCTCTGACCTATGTCTTGTTAGAAAGTGGTGGGTAGGGATGGGTACAAGATGTAAAGTGGGGATGTACAATATGTAGAAGGGTGGTGGGGGACAGGTCCGAAGGGATAGGATCAGTATGTGTGGGTGAGTACATATGTATGTGGTGTAGTGGAATTGGATGGCAGAGCCAGGAACACTACATAATTGGCTGAATTAACAAGGTTCTTTATGGGGTTCACTGCAGGCAAGAGGGGAACATCTTAAAGGAAATAACACCCGAGGCTCAACCGCAGGTGATGAGCACAAATGACCGGAATAATTAGTAGATAGTGACACATCCGCTTAAGAAATAGTGTTAGTACTCCCTGACAGCTGGGAATTAAAAGGGCGGGTGACACGAAACGGAAGCAAGGAATTCAGACAGTTGTAAGAGCTTTCCTGAAAACACTGTAGCCGTGTCTTCTGTAACTGTTGTGGGGATTTTAGCTGAGAGTGAAGCATTTCTTTTGAGTGCCGCTCAAAAGAATGACTTGACTTCGTCATGTTCCTCACCGTCATTCATTATTAAACCATCTTGTTTGCTTTTTGCCTCAGGGGCAAAGCTTTTCTTGCCTTTAATAACCTTTGTGCTACTGCTCCAGATCTCACTGTTGTTTAGTTCCGTACAATGGTGGAATGATGGAGGGGATGAATAAATGAAGAGGGGTACTGGCTGCTCTTCTCATTTTCCCCCAGCTGTGGGATTCTCACCTCTGACAGGAAGTCTAATCCTAAGTGACGGGCAGGTAAAGGTATGGAAAAACAAGCTTTAGAAATTCTGACCTGCACAACACATATCCCTTGGGGTGAGGACCAAGTAAAAGAAGAGATCGAGCTAGGAAGGAGGGATGGATGGAAGGGAGGGCAATCAAGATGAAAATTGAAAGGCAGAGTAGATGAAACCTGAGCATTCCCACCTGCCTCTCATTCTCTCTTTATTCCTGCCTTCACTCTCTCATGAGCAGCAAAGCTCTGGCCATTATGTGTGCTCCCTTGGCTGCAACATTATTACTAAATCTAACTTCTATAAGGGCTCATGCAACCATTAGCTTTGCTTCCTCTCAGCGGATGTTGGATCACCGGTATCTTAGCACCACTAATGCTATGTTAGCTTTGATCCCTGTCAGCTGATGTTTTATCATCTGCATAGCACCGCCAATGCGGTGTTCGCTTTGTGAATAGCTAATGTTGGATCACCTGCAGCTTAGCCCGGCTTACGGTATGTAGGCTACTGTTAGTTTTTCTGTGCTTTTAGCTTATCTTGATTTGCCTGTAGTTAGAGTCTGGTAATGTTGGCACACAGAAATGGGAATAAAGTATTATGTAACTCTCAGTGGACCCCCGCATTGTGATGCTGTGCTACACCTGAAATCAGTGGTGGACTCAGGCTGTCTGAGGGGCGGGGGGAAGGGCACCAGTTGCATGCGGTGTGGCACAGGCATGCAGAACGTATAGTGCAGCCTAATGACACTGCATTGCTTTTTCTCAATTTTAAGTTTCTCCACTGGAAGGGCACCCAAGAGGGCACTTTATCATGTTTTATCTACCCTAGAGGCATCCAAGAGGGCACTTTTGCCTTAGACCCCTCTGCATATAAATTAGTCTGGACACACCCCTAAAAAAGACGTACAGTATTGGTATGATATTATGGACAGAAGCAAATAATGACAGAAACAAAATGATTTGAAATGTATGCTACAGCACGACTTCTGGTTAATTGTAGATTATGGATTCATGAAGTGAGACATTTTTTGATAAATCAGTTAAAAGTATTCAAGATTTTTTTAGAGCCTTAAAACTTAATTGTCCTCCCTTAAAAAAATACTTAAAATAAAATTGTTGCTAGTAAATTATTCTCTCTGAGCAAGCAATTGATTATTCAACAAACTGTGTCTGTTCTAGTCTAGTCCAGCCATTTATGTATAAGATAAACACCCTACCTCTCCCCTCTCAGTTTACCTGGTCCTGAGACCTGATCTATATTTTACATTATAAGACAGAACACCACCAGCGCTCCCTTCAGCACTTCATTTTACCCATCCAAAATTGTCTCAGACTCCCCTTACTTAATCTACCCTCCTACAGGGGGGTAAGAGAGATGAAGTAGCTCCAACACAAAACCGTATTCTCTCCTCCATATCTGGTTAAGAGACTGCTGTGCGACACTTGGCCCTCCTGCTGCTGATGTTGACGGTCATGGAAGACAAGGTGAACAGGCAGAGCAGGCAGGATGGTCCCCACAGTGTGGAGGCCTGCGCTGGCTGCACTGACGCTCACTGAAGCCAGCAGGTGAAACGAAGTCACCCAAAACTACAAACTACAAATATCATTTTTTCAGCTCCTTGTCTTGAACCATAAACGAAAAGGGTAGGAAAAGTCAACAAATACATCTTTCAGAGAATGTTAAGGGTGGAAGAAAGAGCCAGGAAAAGAGTATTTTGGAAAGAAGACTTTAAGTTTAAATTTACAGTACTTTAAGGAGCAGAAGGCATGTCCAGGCAATTCGTAGCCTTTAAGTCTCTAATAACAGAATTCCTAAAAATAACAAGAAGATACAAAGGTCTGGAAAGGAACAAAACATTTTGTAATGTACTGTATGTGATAACACCTGTGTGGTGGACGAATACCATGTTTTATTTGAATGTAAAAATACAAGCATTGTGGGCCACAGATATAAATATTTGCCAAAATACTTTATAAGCAACCCGTCCATCTTTAATGTTTACAGATGGATAATTTAAGGATAGGTGCCTTTTTGAGCAACGTTGTGCAACTAAAACTCTATGAATTAGTTTGTGTTCAAGATCCATTCTGGCTATTTACTTTTGTACTGATGTTTTGTTCTCCATACCACAAAATGTGGTTTAAGAGTAAATACATTAATCGCAACAAATGCTTATTAGTAAATCAAAGCAAAGTAAACCCATTAATAGTTTGAATGAGATGCAGATAAAAAAAGAGTTGAAAGTTGAGATGAAAACGAGATGAAAGAGAAAAGCGAATAAAGGCTCGGTGGCTGAACTACTGTACGGTGAGTTCCAATGACCTTCTCATCGAGACGAGTGTCAGGCACGTCATGCTTTTGTCAACACAGAGGAGGAGAAGCTGGGACATTAAAAAAAAGTTGAATGCAGAGAGGTGGAGGGGTCAGCGCAGATAGCTGGCACAGAGCGGAGGCAGCTGCAAAACATCATCTAGTGATGTGAATTTTCATTATGAGAAAATAAGATAATGGTGAACATTCAAAAAGAAGTTATTAACTGGCTTCCTAGCCTAAATGAAGGTTACATTCCATATATTTCAATCAAATTTCTTTTAAGCTGTTTCGGTTCCTTTTAAAAGTATCTACTTTTCTTATCTTTTATTATTATTATTATTATTATTATTATCACTTTCTATTTTCATTCCATAAACCAGTTGCTTCACCTGCCCAGGGCTTGATGGTTGCTCCATGTCTTTGAATTGTTCAGTAGTTCAGCATGATCCTTTTGTACGCTCTTTTCCCTGCTCCTCCTCAGTAAACTTTCTTTGACCCTCGGGATTCTGTGTATCTCGAACAACAGTAAGCAATCATGTATTTGTATTCTGAGCTGTTGTCGCACGCGTCAACACAAGTGTTCCTGTGTTTGTCTGTATTTTAAAATGTGTCCCAAAGAGCGAAACCTTCTGGAGTAGTCGCTATGCACTGAAAGCTCCTGGTTTGCAAGTTGCATGAAAAACATGCGAGGCCCTTGATTTATATTGGGGACACGTATTGCACAACACTTTTGTAACAAATAGCAGATAGTTTACTGCACCCACAAACAGCAGACATAGGTATGTAATGTAAGTAATGCCCTGCTTGGAGGCTGTCTAATTAATGACCTACTGTATAAGACACACCACTGCTTTTTGTATCTTCACTGAGGGGTAAAAAATCGAAATGAAGAGGATCATTATGTGTAATGCATCATTAATGAAAGCATTTTGTTGCACTTATGCAAAAAAAACTATAAATGCAAAGCTGAGATGTGCCAGAGTGCAAAAGAGGAGAGGATATGGGGCAATAGGTTATTATTCATCCCCCCTGCTATTCAACCTTACACTATCACTTCAGTGTATGCTTCCTTTTTTTCTTCCATAAACTGGCACACCAGGGATTCTTTGACGGGCTGAAAGTGTTTCGTAAAACCAGCACTAACTGAAAATATCTGAATGGTCTTAAAAGGAATACATCTTAACATGAAGACTATTTGTGATTACACAGACCTGGATGATTCCATATTTTTGTTTATTGTCGTTTTTACATTGACATATCTTACTTTCATCACACCTTAATAAATGGCACAGTAGGAGAGCACTACAGCCATCCATTAAGTTTTTTTTTATTTGACTAAAATTGTTCTTAACAAAAAGTAATTGTGACATAATGTGCATGATGAAAGATGTGCTGCAAAAAAACAAAAAGCATATATTTACACTGCAACCATTGTCATATTTCCTATTAAGCAAAGCAATGTTTTGTTGGTTGCTATGCCAACCCTGTGTGTGTGTGTGTGTGTGTGTGTGTGTGTGTGTGTGTGTGTGTGTGTGTGTGTGTGTGTGTGTGTGTGTGTGTGTGTGTGTGTGTGTAGGCATTGCAGCTTTGACAATGACTCATGGACTTAATCATAATTGTTACAGACTAGGGTTGTGTTAGTCATGAACTCTCAGAAAAAATAGGACGCGCACAATTTTGTCCTGCAAAGGACAAAAGATATACAGACAACAAAATGGTGATCTATCGCCTCAAGACCTCTAGATCAACAGAATCTATCATCAATGGTAATATATATGCTATATTTTTTTATTTGCATTATGTTGGTCCAGTGATTGGTGCACCCCAGGCAGCGCAGGGGAAAGAGTGCTCTCTGCTGCAAGATGATTCAATGCCTGATAACAAATGATTCTGGGTTGGCCCCATAAAACATAATAGACAGTGTCAGTGAGTGGGAAGCCAGTGAGGGATTGTGTCCTTGTAACAGAATGTCAGTGCGGGGCTTTATTAATATTGCCTAATGTGGCATGTTTTGTTTAAAAGCTACATTTGGTCTCTCTGGGTACGTTGTACATTTTAAGGTGCATTAGGGGTGCAAAACGTTAGGTATAAAAGGGTATGGTATGCACAAGGCATTGCTCCATACAGTAACTTCAAAATCACACATCAAAAGTTGTCTTTCTGTACACTGGAAGTCTTGAGTGCTATTGGGAGACAGTGAATCTATAAAAATATTTGTATTCCTGAGGTGGAGGGGGGGGAGAAGGGAAGGTGAGCCGCTGACCCTTCTGTATCTCAGCTGTCGCAGACACCAGTGGCAGTGATTAGTAAGATGGGGTGCTGACATGCTTCAGAGATGAAACATGATTTGTAATAACAATGGGGATTCTACACACTTTTACTTTTGGTTCACTCTCACTATTCTCACAAGCCTTGTTTCTAGACAGCTGATTTCTGTGAAAAAGTGCTTAAAACCAACTGAATGCTACCTGCCCAGCCCTAAAGAACAAACAAATCAAAAAATCTAAGTTAGCAATCAGCTGCTTAACATAGCGAAGCATTTACAAGCTAAAGAGACAAATAATTCCTCCAAGAGGCCAAATAAAAACAGTTATTTCATCACTATTTTGTAAAATGTATCTGCTATGATTGGACATTTTTTGTCTTTTGGCTAGACTCATTCCTCATTGTGCCTAAAACGCTACAAAGCATTGGTCTCTGGGTTGCAATCAGGCAGACTTCTAACTGTGTGTGTGTGTGTGTGTGTGTGTGTGTGTGTGTGTGTGTGTGTGTGTGTGTGTGTGTGTGTGTGTGTGTGTGTGTGTGTGTGTGTGTGTGTGTGTGTGTTTTGCCCGAGTCCCTGTTTAGCTTTCAAATGGTCTGATTTACATGTACACTTTGCTGTGCTGGGCTGCCAAATTACCTGTCGGGGGTAGTTTATTGGTACTTAAATAATCATTTTCACAAGCCTGCTGCATTTTCCTGCTATTAATGTAGCATCACTCATGCCTCACATTCTTGTTTCATCATCGTTGTGCTTTCTTGTCTGTGCTGCGAAACCAGCTTCAAAGAGCACATGTGAGGCTACACAAACACAAATGCTTGTGTGTGTTTATGTTCAACACAAGGCCTGTTGTCCTTGCTGCAGATATTTTCACACAGTTAAATCATTTTGGCCACAGAAATCTTTTTGCATTATCACTGGATTGAGAAAACAATTTTTTTTGTATGTGTACCAATGCATGCTTACCCCTGCCATGTAGTGGTACTTAAACCCATCATCCACTTTCTATTAGTGAATGTAAAGGACAACATGTTCCACTTCACAAAGATACAATGCTGTTCAGTCCTAGTTTCATTGCAGAAGTGGATTCTCACTGCATTTGCTACATATAGGTGTAATCAGCATCATCTGATCAAGAAAACCTGGGACCAGATGCAAGTTTGTGGCGTTACTTAAAGGAGAACTCCGGGCAATTTTTACGGTAATATTTATAATTATAAATATGCAAGACCTGTCTCTCGCGTATGAGCCGAATCGGTGCTAGCAGCACGGAGCTGCTGCAGCTAATGCCCTGAGCCCCCAGTTTTGGGGCCATAAGATAAAGCGTGCTTTTGTGCCTCTTAACAGACACAAAATGCAATTAAAATGTCTGTGCAACATGAACAGGGCCCTTACATGACAACAAGGTGCGTTTTCCACTCAGACATTGTTTAAATTCACCTACCCTGTTAGCTAACTTGCCCGGAGTTCTCCTTTTAAGTTATGTAGGGAAGTTAACTTACGTAACTCGTTAGCGTTGGCATCTTGTTTCACACGAGCTCCAGTCTTCTCTCCTCATTCCTCCCCAAACTTCTTCCTGACACAGAGTTTTGGTCTTTTAAAGTGGACATACTATGCTTTTCCTTATTTCCTGTCATATCTACAATGATTTAATGTCGGATTTTTATGTTAAACGTGGCCAAAACAAATAATGAGGTAAACGTATTTTAAAGAAATCCCCGTGAGCTAAAACGTTCAGATTTCCAACTGTTCTGAACACTCCGGTTTCAACTGTTTTTTTCTACTCTCAGCTAGGTTTCACGGAATACTTAGCCGGCCTTCTACGGGAAATGGGATCGGTCATCTGCTCCAGGCAGGAACAACTGGAGTGTTTGTTTTTGTTGTTTTAAGCTACTGCAGTGTTAACATTGTCGCATGTAGCTACATGCTAACATCAGTAAAAGATGTCATCTTGGCTGCCAATGTTCTTAAATTCTCCCCAATTCAGGGTCATATTACTGCTGGGACATGTCTGGTTGTGTAGTGTTTGGTTTAAAAGCCTTTATCTGCGAATTTTGACTGTAGAAAGTGCTGTTTCGTTCCATTACAATCTAACGTTAGCCTACTGCTAAATATTAAGTGGCTACATGCTAACGCCAGCTGTAATCTTGGCAGCCGAAATTTCGGGTCACATTTCTGCTGGGACATGTCCGGTTGTGTAGTATGGTTTAGAAGCCTTTTATTGCTGATTTTTCACGGTACAAAGTCCTGCTATATACTCCGTTGCAGTAGCTCCAGCTGCAAAAGCGGAGTGGAGATTCCAGGAAACATGCTGGCCAATCAGAGCAGACTGGGCTTTTTCGGGAGGGGGGCTTTAACAGACAGGCGCTCCAACAGATCTTCTCAGACAGAGGGTGAATACAGGTGCAGCAGCCATGGGCAGTTATGAAAAAGACAGTGTTTTTTGAACATTAAAGCACATAAACATGTCCTAGTACAAACACAAAATACAAGTATGAACCTGAAAATGTTTTATAATTGTTCCCCTTTAATACTACTCCCAACCACCATTGCTCTTCATACTGAAGTACGTTATTTTACAGTGCCACAATCAAACAGTTGCTCTGAGTATAGAATATTGACACGGATGGGTGATCCACCTCACCAATGTATGATAATGGCCTACTGAGCCATCTAGGAGGTAGAGTATGGCCCTACTGCCTCATATCTATGGTAGTGATAACAAATGTTAACGCCCATTCAATCAGCTAATAAAGTTTGAAGTGGGTGATACAACTGTGTTTAGGTTGGTGACTGTAGAAGTCCTTGTATGTCATATTTATAAAGCTGCATGTACATACTGTTCTGTTTTATAAATTACAATGCTATGCTATGTTGCTGATTTCACTCCACCTTCAGTACTGGTTGACAAATATGAACCAGTATAGGCCTAAACTTTGTTTTCAGGAATTAATAAGTGGACACCCAAAAACACATTTGAGTACAACCAGAATTTGGTTCTTGATACCGAACCCTATGTATGACCAACAATCTCTTGGCCGAGGCTCCGTCTGCTTGTCGGTGCAGCTGCTGCTTCCTGTTTCTCTTCTACATTCATCTCCATCTGTCTACCTTTCTTTCACTTTTGCCCTATTCTCCCATTTCTCACTCTCACCATATCACCTGTCTTCCCCCTCATCTTCTGCTGCAATCCTCCCACTCTCTCTATCCATCTCCATTGTTACTTTCATCTCCCTCACACTCTGTCTGTTCTATTTTTCACTCAAAGAGTACATTCAAGATGCAGATAAATGTGATGGTCCACTGGCTCGGAGCTCTCTGCAGCAAAGAATCGGCAGACTCTTCTCATACTGTATAAATCCACCAGGCCTTTTCCCCTTTGCCTTTTTACCCTCATGCAGCTGGAGGATGCGAATTCACAGAGCAACGGTCACCATCCTCTGGGGCTCTGAAAGATTTAGTGACAGCTGTAGACTCATAGGTTCCACTTTGATGACAGTCAAGAGACTCAGACCCTCTCAGCCCTGGTGTCAAATATATAGCCTCGAGACATGATGATTTAAGGGAAAGTTAGCAATAGGAGAAGGAAATAGCATTTTTGAGGCTCAGACATCAATGTCTTGGACAGCTACAAGATGAGTTCTACTGAGATTTTAGAGTCAGTGTGTGTATCTGTGAAATCTTGTTGGACTCCATTGGATTTCAGATTGTGCGTGCAGAAAAAAAACTGAAGAATAATGTCAGTCAAGATGCAATTTTTTCTTCCTCTGCCTTGTTTTTTGATTAATTTGATTATTTGATTCCCAAAGACTTGGCAACCACCACCAGCAGCCCGTCACCTTTATGGACTTTTTATGGAGCGAGTAGGAGTAGTTCACATTGATCTTTAGCAACTGATCGCTAGTGGGTGTACACTGATAGCTGGCTCCACAGTTTGTCTTCGTCTGTGACCGCCGTTGCAAAAGAGTGGGAGGCACATTGGATCCACGCCATGTCCCCTTATTGACCTTTAGTCTGTCGATGAAAATGCTCCTCGATGCTTGGCGGGGTTTAAAGGTATCTTTTATAATGTCAGTCCCTTGGTTGAGCTGCAGCTTTTCCAGACTTCTTACTGTATTCAGTCTGTGAGTATGAATGTTTTTGCTTCTAAAGCAGTAGTAAAAGTCTTAAATGATCATCAAGGGAGAAAAGCCAATCTACAGGTAAAAGCAAAATGGCTCATTCAGTGGATCTGAGCTTAAAAGTGCTCATATAATGCTTTTTGGCTTTTCCCTTTCCTTTATTGTGTTATATATCTTTTTGTGCATGTTATAGGTTTACAAAGTGAAAAAGCCCAAAGTCCACCCCAAAGGGAATTACCATCTCCAACAGAAAACACTGTTCACAAACTGCTCCAAACAGCTCTATTGTAGTCCAGCCTTTACTTCCGTGACGAACGTGCGTCACTTTGTAACACACGTTATAATGCTCGCCTAGCTGCTAGCATGGCACGCCCTCATACTCTGCAAGTGACAAGCTAGCAGTACTTACTGCGCATGTGCGGCTCCCAACAGAGATGGTACAGAAGTGAGATGTCTCACTCTGTAGCTAAAACAGAGAGCTCAACACACAGGGTGAAAAGAGGAGCTGCAGCAATGTGCAGTACAACAAATATATGGTGTTTTCTGAAAATTAAACCACGTAAACCTATTCTGGTACAACCTCTAAGTATAATTATGAACCTGAAAATGAGCATAATATAAGTACTTTAAGAAAAGAACACACACACATATACACACACACACACACACACACACACACACACACACACACACACACACACACACACACACACACACACTAAAACACTATCACAACATAGAGTTCTGTCTTTAATTGCACCAGCATCACAATCGTTCCACTAGTCGATAGACCTCTTAATGAAAAGATTGGCAAAGAAGAAGCGCAATTTTACTTTCACCACAGACCTTTTAACCGTGTCAGAGCAGGGAAAACACAAAGGTTTTCAAAGCGTTGTAACAGCTGTCATTACGTGACACCTATAAATCGAGACTTTGGCATTTTCTAGCACCCACATCGCTAATTCAACCTGTAAACCATTAATGGCCGTAAAATCCCAATCATCATTATTAAACATATCAAAGATAATCATTGATTTGCTCATAGTGCTTTTATAAAACAGGTTTAACAAGGTGGGTCACAAAAAAGGATCAAATAGAAAGAACAATACTAAATAAATAAAATAAAACATTGTCTATGAATGTGCAGGTGTTTTACAAATGTATGGCAAAAAAAATCACTCAACCAGTGACATTGGCTACCAACACAAACATAACAATGTTTCATAATTTAGATTCTGTCTCTTGTCTTATTATATTATTAGTCTCATATCACCATCACCTAGTTTTAGAAAACTGTATTTTTTGTGCGTAAGGATTGTTTATTCATCTGGACCCTTGTCAATGACTTTAACACCTTCCCAGTCGATGCAGTAACTAGTTTTGGTGTTCACACACAGGTGATGTTGTCTGTTTTGTGTTCATTCAGTCTCTTGTCCTTGGCGCTTCACAGATGTACAGCTGTTGCAGGTGATGTCATGCACTCCAGTCTCTTAGGGTGTGCCAGCAAAGATCTTAAGGTGTTGGTCTGCATCTTTGTGCAGCCTGATGATGTGATCAGGCTGCACAAAGATGCAGAACAACACCAAGGATCCAATTGTTTAAGTCAAAACTAAGCTTATAAAGTCATCCTCCTAATTTCTACAGGCTACATTTGAATTCATTGGATAATGCTGACACTGAACAGATGCAAATTAAGAAAATGTGGGAACATAAATAATAGCATACGTAAGAAAATTCATTAAATTTGAGCCTTATGCTGCAGTGACCCTGTAAATCACCTGCTACTCCTCCTCCTGCCTCACTTTTCATCACACTTGCCCAATCATAGTTATCACCTAGACAGATTTATTCCTGTCTCCATGCCCGGTAAATACAACAACAAAAGCACAAGTGGCTTTGTTCCAGTAAATGAAATGTCCTACTGATAAGGAGGGAGAGAATCAATTGCTGTTAGTTTTACTGTGTGGAGACACTGACTGTGACCATGGAAGAGCTAGGAGAGTTAGCTTCTGATCAATAGCATGGGGATTCGGACAAGCACTCCATCAGTGACAGACTGAAGATGGAAGGAGAGCATGTGTGTATGTTAGTGCATGTGTGAACAAGATATATCCTGCTTTGCCTCCCAAAAGCACTAAGGGATGAAGGGCAAGGTATTCTGACTACAACATAACAATATCGTCCTGGCTGTCGATGCTCAAGAATGTCAGATCTTTTCATTCCTTCTTGTTTCTCTCTTGCTAAGACTCAGCAATATTGGCTTTTAGTGCAACTTGATCCCACTTTGCTGAAGAAATTAGCTTCAAGGGCCAAAACAAACTTGAAGATCTGTCATTTAGCTTATGACCTTGAGGCCCATGATGTTTGATCCATCCACTGTAAAGTGTGTGTGTGTGTGTGTGTGTGTGTGTGTTTTAGCATGCCAGATTGTGGTTTATCTAGGCAGAAGTGTGCTGTGTGTATGTCTGGTTTCAGAGAAGTGTGTGCACCCTGCCAGTGATGCTGATGGAGACGTGACTAGAACCTCAGTTGGCCACTTAAAATACACATGCATATATAAATGCAGGTGTACACATACTCACAAAAACAATGTACTCATTTCACCAGCCGTTAGATTTGCCTAAATATTTTACAAATCTCTCTTCTCTGCTTGCCCTTACCCCCAATTCCTCAAATGATCTGCTCTGCGGCTCTTCAGCAGCGTCTCATCTCTCTTGTCTGCGCTGTCTACACCATGCATGCTTTAGCAGAATTAATAGAAGTCTCCCAGGCTCATTACAGTGAAATGGGTGCCCTGTGCTGTCTGCCAGCCTGTAATACATGTATAATGCATCCTGTCTTCCCCTCGCTCTTATTCCGCGTAGGTGAAGAAATACTTTCTGAGTGGATGCCAAGTATGACCACATTGCAAGGGAGCAGGGGTCAGTCAGTGGGGGTCAGACACGTACTCTAGATTAACAAAATGAGAAAGAAATAGTGGAGAGGAAGGCACGGAGATGGCAATCAGCAGAGAATAAAGAGGAATAAGAAAATAGCGATATAAACAGAAATACTGAAAATGAGGCTTTGTAACATGAACATACTCAGTAAGAATATCAAAAATTAGGTACATTGACTACTGTCAACAGAGTACTGTTATTACCTGTAATTGTCAGGTACTTTTACTGTACTTTACCTGAGTACTTTCATTGGATGCCACATTAAACTTCTACTCCACTATATTTCAGAGGGACATTTTAGACATTCCACTCTATTCTTCTACAATTATTTTCCAACTCTTATGTTTGTAATTAGGATTTTATACATTATACAATAGGATGAATACAACAATATGAACTATCCAGCATGATCAGCTAATAAAACTCTGAAAGGAGCCATTTCACACAATGGGCACTTTAACTTTTGATACTTACAGTAGGTAGATTTTGCTTATAATATATCTGTATTTTTTATTAAAGTTGCACTATCAATATTTCTATATTAATAATCGAGCCAATGACCACCTGTATTTTAAACAGTGTCACTCTTAGTCAAGAACCCACAGAGATTTATCACCCAATTCTGCAGTAGAAATGACTTACTAATGATGAAGGGAAACATGAAAGAACATTCCAGCATGGACGCTGGAGAAATAGAGAAAAAGATTAAAAGATGCTTTAGAAATTCTCTGTAAAGGTAACCAGGAATGTTATAAGCAAAATAATATGTTATAGTATCTTATAGTCTCAGTGGATTTTCTTCCTTTCTTCAGGTATTGAACCTAATGATATTATCATAGCACTAAGCCTAAATTCTACTAAAATCAGGCATTGTTTTCTAAACCAGTGGTCCTAAACCGTTTTCACTAGAAGGACCCCTAAATTAGACACAAATTAGACCATGGACCCCCATTTGATAAGATTTCATCCTAGCGTCCCCCATCTGATAGGAGTTTTGTGATTAGATGTTTTATTACAGAAAGTATATGAAACCCATGACCAAAAGAGTAACATAAGCCGCTTTCCGACCGGAGGGATTTTTGCAGTTCCTAGAACATAAAATTCCTAGAACCCTTTTTTTCTCGTGTTCCGACTGGACCAATTTGGGGATTTTAAGTCCCTCTGGCCGCAGTTCCTGTAACCCTTTCAGCTCCTACTTCAGGGCAGGGTCTTTTCTCTTTTCCCTTTTCAGCATAGGAACCTAGGTGAACAAGGGTCGGGTTTCCGGTACAGACAGACCAACAACGGGACAATTTTAACAATTTTCGCCATCTTATTCATCACTAATTTCACTTCCGTGAAAACTTCGTCCTCCGCATA
Source organism: Zingel zingel (assembly GCA_023566125.1). Classification (NCBI taxonomy): domain Eukaryota; kingdom Metazoa; phylum Chordata; class Actinopteri; order Perciformes; family Percidae; genus Zingel; species Zingel zingel. The sequence continues at coordinate 7,746,312 of CM042334.1, read as the reverse complement.
AATATTAGGTTTGGTCTGGGACAGAGGATATATATTTAACTGCAGCAAACCCACTGATCAGCCACTTCAAACACAACTGGAGATCTTCAATATTAACCCTAATATCAGTTCACACACATAACGTTAGGCTTATCGCCGTGGTAACGTTAGTTGTAGTGGGTGCATTTCTGTCCAACAAGCTATTAAACAAGCTAGCTAACGTTACATTATATTACCCTAACATAGCGAACTTTTTGTCATAACTAATTCATTAATTACTCAGCATCATTTCTACTTGAGAAAAGAACAACTTCATCCGATGTTTAATGTGAATAAAACAGCCTTGAACCGCCTACTTACAAGCTACATTCCTGTCACTACCGATGTGACTGAGTTGAGTGAAGATGGGTAACGTACAGCAGGCAGTGGACCAAACCACTGTGAGGCAAGGGAGGGGGGACTCAAAATGTTTCTAAACTTAAAAAGCATTTTTTGGGGTTTGTATTGTTTTACTACTTACACAGATATTTTAAGTATACTTTATTATGTTATTTACAATACACAGCATTGTTTTAATGATATTTCTAGGGGGGGACAACCCTGAGAAGGGGGAGTCCTGACCCCCCCCCCCAACGCCCTTGCATTCAAGTTCTTTTAGTAATGGCAACTGACAAAGACCAGTAGAATTTGGAATTATGAAAGAACAGCCGCAAGCAAAAGGTTAAGAAGCTGTAAAAGCACTGGTTAGTTACAGCAGTATTAACATTTTCCATGGTTATGTTTTGACATGATTTACAATGAATTGTAAATAACTTTGTCATGTAGCACCACCATCAAGTCTAAACATTAATTTGTCCAGTGCTTTTGTAGTGGCATATTGTAGTTGCTTTTTTGGTTGCATTATGCAGTTAATTGTTCATAAACCAAAGAGAAAAGGGCATAAGGATGTGTGGGTGCATCTTAGTGTATTCTGAAATGTCTCTTCTTAATTCTGTTCATAAAGTGTTTAGTTTTGCTCATACTGTATAGTCCTAGGGCTGCACGATATGACCTAAAATCATAATCACGATTAATTGCACATTTTACCTCGATAACGATAAATTAACGATAAATAATCATGTTGTTCTAAATCATCTTTTCTGAAGCCAAAATGTTTCCAGACGACGGACACTGCGTTTTTTTTTTTGTTGCTCAGGTGACTTGGACTCGGAGTTATCCTCCATTATGCTTTTCATGCCAGCTTGCTGGATACACCTTATCATTTAGCTTTTTGTGATTTTACTGATCGCTGTGGATTACTTTTTTTTCGTGTCATTGGATTACGGCAAAATAAGTTTTTTTTTTTTTTTCTTAACCTGTCTTAACGTTTTATGGTGTGATTGCGCTTCGTTTCTGCGTTTGGATAGGCATCTCAACAGAATGTAGGTCGAACACTGAGTGTTCACTGTTACATTTTAGTTGAATTTAATTGTCGGGGCATTCCGTCACCGTCTGTCTATTCCGTTCCAAGACAGCCATGCCGCAATTGGATTTCATAAAGGGCGAATTGTTAAATTGTTACAATGTAATTTAAAATCTGCTTTAAAAATAAACATATATGTTTTGGATAATGTTTTGGATAATGTTCAGCTTCGGCAGCTTTACCTATATAGCTAAAATATACAATGACTGAGGAAGCCTAGTGATGAGTCCATAGCAACCAGTTTGTGTTTTGAATGAATTACCCAGTGTGCTTTGCTGAATGGTCTCAATGTTTTATTGTTTTATTTCAGATGAATACTAGTTAATTAGAGGAGTAACTTAGTATTTGAAGTAATGCAGGAAGTGTCCATTTAGTTTCCATGCGTATTGTGTTTCCACAATGTTAGTGAGTAAATCTACTGAAATGGTCACCACACCATAACAGAGGAGTGTGATGTATAAGATGAGACGGCAGAGGTTAAATCACATATGTTATGGCTATAAAAAATAAAGGGCATTTGCACATCTCTGCCCAGTGCTAACCAGATTAGAAGGCATCTATAAATTGGTGGGGAGGGTCATGTCTAATTTGACTAAAGATCCCAAAACTCCTCCTTTATATAAATAACAAACAGTCCCTAAGGGGCCATCCACACGGAAACACTTTTTGGTATAAATGCGCATGTTTTGCATTGTTTCAGCCTGAAGATGCACTTTTGTGAAACCTGGTCCCAGGGTGAAAAAATTTGAAAACGCTGCCCTGCCTTCATCTGGATGGCGAAGCCGCATACTTGTGTATCGATGATGTCATCGCCACACCCCTCGATCTCTAGCCTTCGACGTCTTGTCCCGTGACGACGTCTCATAACAACAACAACAACAACAACAACAATGGCGGACTACATTCTTGTGTAGTTCCACACAACCGATTCTGGTTTCCTTGCACTAGCCATTTTTGTCGTCTTCTTCTTGTGTTTGGTTTCTTCTTCTACTGTCTGTTTGTATACAGCGCGCAAGCTTTATGCGCATGCTTGGTGAATTTCTGTAGCAGAAACTGTGCCATCTATAGGCCTGGAATATGAAGTAGCGTGTTGAGTCATTTACAAATGGATCCGTTTGGACAAACTTGGAGATCTGTCATTTAGCTTATGACCTTGAGGGCCTTGATGCTTGATCCATCCACTGTAAAGTGTGTGTGTGTGTGTGTGTGTGTGTGTGTGTGTGTGTGTGTGTGTGTGTGTGTGTGTGTGTGTGTGTGTGTGTGTGTGTGTGAGCATGCCAGATTGTGGTTTATCTAGGCAGAAGTGTGCTGTGTGTATGTCTGGTTTCAGAGAAGTGTGTGCACCCTGCCAGTGATGCTGATGGAGACGTGACTAGAACCTCAGTTGGCCACTTTAGACTCTCATTATGCAGGAATTGCTTGGACTCTCACACCCAATTGCCTATCACCCTTTCAAGCATACACACAAATACACACACATGGCCCCCTGCATGTACAGCACACATGCAAAACAAGCTCTTAAAATGCACGTGTGTATATATAAATGCAGACATACACATATACTCACAAAAACCATGTACTCATTTCACTAGCCGTTAGATTTGCCTAAATATTTTACAAACTTATCTTCTTTGCTTGCCCTTACCCCCAATTCCTCAAATGCTCTGCCCTGCGGCTCTTCAGCAGCGTCTCATCTCTCTTGTCTGCGCTGTCTACACCATGCATGCTTTAGCAGAATTAATAGAAGTCTCCCAGGCTCATCACAGAGAAATGGGTGCCATGTGCTGTGCTGTGCTGTCTGCCAGCCTGTAATACATGTATAATGCATCCTGTCTTCCCCTTGCTCTTATTTTGCGTAGGTGAAGAGATGCTTACTGAGTGGATACCAAGTATGACCACATTGCAGGGGTCAGTCAGTGGGGGTCAGACACGTACTGTACCACATTGCAAGGGAGACACGTGCTGTAGATCAACAAAATGAGAAAGAAACACAGTGGAGAGGAACGCAGGGAGACTATCAACATTTTCCATGGTTATGCGTTGGCGCTGGCAGCACTTGGTTAAGGTTAGGGAAAGTCCATTGTCTTGGTGTAGTACAGAAAAGCTCTGCAGTGACGATCTAAGCACACGGCGTGAAGTGCCTGAAATATTTTTTCATAATTCAAATTGAAAGTCCAAAGAGAAAACGAGAGATCAAATTAAAAATATTATTATTTGACTACGCTACTAGGAAAAATCATGCCATAATTAAATTGAAAAAAGAAAAAGGAAACTGAAAAAGCAAAGTTGATATGTAAAATGATTTATCTTTTGAATTTTCCATTTGGATTTAATATTTGGCTTTTCAATTTAACATTTGGCTTTTCCATTTGGATTTAATATTTGGCTTTTCAATTTAACATTTGGCTTTTCAATTTCGATTTAACATTGGCTTTTCATTTGGACTTGACACATGTCAATGTAAATGAGGAGGCGTGGCCCAAAGGCTGGTGGGAGGGTCTGAAACGAAAGGGGTGCAGAGGCACCTTATGAACCGCAGGGGGAGCTGACTGCTGGGGAGCACACTGTTGAGGAGCATCGTCCAAACTGTGACCTCTCCTTTTTCTTTCTCTCACTTTTTTCTCCGGGTGATGCGTGCGTTGTGTGAGGTCCGTGTCTGCGCTATTCTCCGACATGTACTCACAACAATCACTCCTGATTGACGGCCTTTTGTACAGCCCGTGTACTTTTTCGTTCATTTGATTTCCGATTTTGAAACGATATCCAAATTTGAAAAATGGGTCATTTTAAACCTTATTAATATTGATGACAATGTGTTCAAATGGAAAATTAGCCATATTTCAGGAAACATACTTGTCCGTTATTCTATCGAGAGACTTCCAGTTGACAGCGGTGTCTGTGAGCATCACTGAGCGGCCTGCAGGGAGGTGATCCCGGCAGCCACCAGCTGGCTGTCCCGTCAGACTTAAGCTTCTGACAACATCGGAGAAAATGTGCAGTTGGCCATCAATGTTTGTAAAACTGCCCATATTCAAACTCTACACAGTTAATGTCTCACATAAAGTCTCAGAAGTGAATTTAGTGGTGAAATATCAGACAAAAATTGTAAGAAGTTTCCAGTTGTTTGCTGTTGCTGCTACAGCAAACTCCCGCTCTAGATTAGGGACTGTTTGTCATTTAATTAAAGGGCCACTGGAGGAGTTTTATGGCCTCTAACCTAAAAATACTTGACCCTCCCCTTGCCAGTAATAATTTTCCTATGACCCTCCAAAATGATTTGAAAAAGAGGCATGACCCTCCCCTTGCGTGCAAGTTTGCACTTAACAAAGAAGTACAAAAGCTATTTGATTTTTACAGCCATGACACACAGGAGTTAACCTCTGCATTCTCATCTTACACATCCCACTCCTCTGTTATGGTGTGGTGGCCATTTCAGTAGATTTACTCACTAACATTGTTGTGGAAACACAATCATGGAAACTAAATGCACACTTCATGCATTACTGCATTACTTCATATACTAAGTTCCTCCTCTAGTAAACTAGTATTCACATGAAATAAAACAATAAAACATTGAGACCATTCAGCAAAGGACACTGGGAAATAACAAATTCAACACTGGTTGCTATGGTCTGGTCACTAGGCTTCGTCATTGTATATTTTAACACATACAGTGAAGAAAATAAGTATTTGAACACCCTGCTATTTTGCAAGTTCTCCCACTTGGAAATCATGGAGGGGTCTGAAATTGTCATCGTAGGTGCATGTCCACTGTGAGAGACATAATCTAAAAACAAAAATCCAGAAATCACAATGTATGATTTTTTAACTTTATTTGTATGATACAGCTGCAAATAAGTATTTCAACACCTGTCTATCAGCTAGAATTCTGACCCTCAAAGACCTGTTAGTCTGCCTTTAAAATGTCCACCTCCACTCCATTTATTATCCTAAATTAGATGTACTTGGTTGAAGTCGTTAGCTGCATAAAGACACCTGTCCACCCCATACAATCAGTAAGAATCCAACTACTAACATGGCCAAGACCAAAGAGCTGTCCAAAGACACTAGAGTCAAAATTGTACACCTCCACAAGGCTGGAAAGGGCTACGGGGAAATTGCCAAGCAGCTTGGTGAAAAAAGGTCCACTGTTGGAGCAATCATTAGAAAATGGAAGAAGCTAAACATGACTGTCAATCTCCCTCGGACTGGGGCTCCATGCAAGATCTCACCTCGTGGGGTCTCAATGATCCTAAGAAAGGTGAGAAATCAGCCCAGGACTACACGGGAGGAGCTGGTCAATGACCTGAAAAGAGCTGGGACCACCGTTTCCAAGGTTACTGTTGGTAATACACTAAGACGTCATGGTTTGAAATCATGCATGGCACGGAAGGTTCCCTTGCTTAAACCAGCACATGTCAAGGCCCGTCTTAAGTTTGCCAATGACCATTTGGATGATCCAGAGGAGTCATCGGAGAAAGTCATGTGGTCAGATGAGACCAAAATAGAACTTTTTGGTCATAATTCCACTAACCGTGTTTGGAGGAAGAAGAATGATGAGTACCATCCCAAGAACACCATCCCTACTGTGAAGCATGGGGGTGGTAGCATCATGCTTTGGGGGTGTTTTTCTGCACATGGGACAGGGCGACTGCACTGTATTAAGGAGAGGATGACCGGGGCCATGTATTGTGAGATTTTGGGGAACAACCTCCTTCCCTCAGTTAGAGCATTGAAGATGGGTCGAGGCTGGGTCTTCCAACATGACAATGACCCGAAGCACACAGCCAGGATAACCAAGGAGTGGCTCTGTAAGAAGCATATCAAGGTTCTGGCGTGGCCTAGCCAGTCTCCAGACCTAAACCCAATAGAGAATCTTTGGAGGGAGCTCAAACTCCGTGTTTCTCAGCGACAGCCCAGAAACCTGACTGATCTAGAGAAGATCTGTGTGGAGGAGTGGGCCAAACTCCCTCCTGCAGTGTGTGCAAACCTGGTGAAAAACTACAGGAAACGGTTGACCCCTGTAATTGCAAACAAAGGCTACTGTACCAAATATTAACATTGATTTTCTCAGGTGTTCAAATACTTATTTGCAGCTGTATCATACAAATAAATAGTTAAAAAATCATACATTGTGATTTCTGGATTTTTTTTTTTAGATTATGTCTCTCACAGTGGACATGCACCTACGATGACAATTTCAGACCCCTCCATGATTTCCAAGTGGAAGAACCTGCAAAATAGCAGGGTGTTCAAATACTTATTTTCCTCACTGTAGGTAAAGGTGCTAAAGCTGAACACTCTATTCCAAAACACATGTTTATTTTTAAAGCAGATTTTAAATTACATTGTAACAATTTAACAATTCGCCCTTATGAAATCCAATCGCGGCACGGCTGTTTTGGAACGCAATAGACAGGCGCTTAAATTCAACTAAAATGTAACAGTGAACAATCAGTGTTGGACCTACAGTCTGTTGAGATGCCTCTCCAAACTCACCATAAAATGTTAAGACACGTTAAGAAAAAAGATCCGTATTTTGCCGTAATCCAATGACACGGGAAAAAAGTAATCCACAGTGATCAGTAGATCCATAAACAGAGTCACGGTGTATCCAGCAAGGCCGATACGAGCGTCACATTCACCAGACAGCTCCAAACAGGTGAACGAGGCCTCTCCACTTCGCCGTTTAAACAAAGTGGAATAAATGTATAAAAGTCCAAATCCACACAAAACCCGCAATCAATTAGTAAGCTGACATCACATTTATATACATTTAGGAAACCTTTATTGCAAGGTTGGCACGGCAAGATGTCCAGACTAGTGCCAGAGTAACTTTCGTTTTTTGCGTCCTGCTGCTCCCATCGTCAGCCAGGTAATGTTTTTTTTACTAAAGCAGTATATGAAATCTGATGTATTACCTACCACCATTTAGTTGTTTTGTGTTATTTAAGATATTTATAAAATATCTGGTCGTAATTATTCCACTCATTTTTAAACAATGCAATTACCCATTTGAGCCACCGGGGGGGGGCAGTGGTCAGGCTCCTCCTGCCCCCCCAGCAAACTCCGTGTATGCGGTCAGACCCATCTGCTAGGAGGCCGAGACTGAGAGCTACATGAAAAAATATGCACCAAACAAGCCAC